>NW_023497340.1:5000-7500 GCF_013340165.1 Drosophila suzukii
CTGTCTGTCTGTCTGTCTGTCTGTCTGTCTGTCTGTCTGTCTGTCTGTCTGTCTGTCTGTCGTCTGTCTGTCTGTCTGTCTCTGTCTGTCTGTCCTGTCTGTCTGTCTGTCTGTCTGTCTGTCTGTCTGTCTGTCTGTCTGTCTGTCTGTCTGTCCTGTCTGTCTGTCTGTCTGTCTGTCTGTCTGTCTGTCTGTCTGTCTGTCTGTCTGTCTGTCTGTCTGTCTGTCTGTCTGTCTGTCTGTCTGTCTGTCTGTCTGTCTGTCTGTCTGTCTGTCTGTCTGTCCTGTCTGTCTGTCTGTCTGTCTGTCTGTCTGTCTGTCTGTCTGTCTGTCTGTCTGTCTGTCTGTCTGTCTGTCTGTCTGTCTGTCTGTCTGTCTGTCTGTCTGTCTGTCTGTCTGTCTGTCTGTCTGTCTGTCTGTCTGTCTGTCTGTCTGTCTGTCTGTCTGTCTGTCTGTCTGTCTGTCTGTCTGTCTGTCTGTCTGTCTGTCTGTCTGTCTGTCTGTCTGTCTGTCTGTCTGTCTGTCTGTCTGTCTGTCTGTCTGTCTGTCTGTCTGTCTGTCGTCTGTCTGTCTGTCTGTCTGTTGTCTGTCTGTCTGTGTCTGTCTGTCTGTCCTGTCTGTCTGTCTGTCCTGTCTGTCTGTCTGTCTGTCTGTCTGTCTGTCTGTCTGTCTGTCTGTCTGTCTGTCTGTCTGTCTGTCTGTCTGTCTGTCTGTCTGTCTGTCTGTCTGTCTGTCTGTCTGTCTGTCTGTCTGTCTGTCTGTCTGTCTGTCTGTCTGTCTGTCTGTCTGTCTGTCTGTCTGTCTGTCTGTCTGTCCTGTCTGTCTGTCTGTCTGTCTGTCTGTCTGTCTGTCTGTCTGTCTGTCTGTCTGTCTGTCTGTCTGTCTGTCTGTCTGTCTGTCTGTCTGTCTGTCTGTCTGTCTGTCTGTCTGTCTGTCTGTCTGTCTGTCTGTCTGTCTGTCTGTCTGTCTGTCTGTCTGTCTGTCTGTCTGTCTGTCTGTCTGTCTGTCTGTCTGTCTGTCTGTCTGTCTGTCTGTCTGTCTGTCTGTCTGTCTGTCTGTCTGTCTGTCTGTCTGTCTGTCTGTCTGTCTGTCTGTCTGTTGTCTGTCTGTCTGTCTGTCTCTGTCTGTCTGTCCTGTCTGTCTGTCCTGTCTGTCTGTCTGTCCTGTCTGTCTGTCTGTCTGTCTGTCTGTCTGTCTGTCTGTCTGTCTGTCTGTCTGTCTGTCTGTCTGTCTGTCTGTCTGTCTGTCTGTCTGTCTGTCTGTCTGTCTGTCTGTCTGTCTGTCTGTCTGTCTGTCTGTCTGTCTGTCTGTCTGTCTGTCTGTCTGTCTGTCTGTCTGTCTGTCTGTCTGTCTGTCTGTCTGTCTGTCTGTCTGTCCTGTCTGTCTGTCTGTCTGTCTGTCTGTCTGTCTGTCTGTCTGTCTGTCTGTCTGTCTGTCTGTCTGTCTGTCTGTCTGTCCTGTCTGTCTGTCTGTCTGTCTGTCTGTCTGTCTGTCTGTCTGTCTGTCTGTCTGTCTGTCTGTCTGTCTGTCTGTCCTGTCTGTCTGTCTGTCTGTCTGTCTGTCTGTCTGTCTGTCTGTCTGTCTGTCTGTCTGTCTGTCTGTCTGTCTGTCTGTCTGTCTGTCTGTCTGTCTGTCTGTCTGTCTGTCTGTCTGTCTGTCTGTCTGTCTGTCTGTCTGTCTGTCTGTCTGTCTGTCTGTCTGTCTGTCTGTCTGTCTGTCTGTCTGTCTGTCTGTCTGTCTGTCTGTCTGTCTGTCTGTCTGTCTGTCTGTCTGTCTGTCTGTCTGTCTGTCTGTCTGTCTGTCTGTCTGTCTGTCTGTCTGTCTGTCTGTCTGTCTGTCTGTCTGTCTGTCTGTCTGTCTGTCTGTCTGTCTGTCTGTCTGTCTGTCTGTCTGTCTGTCTGTCTGTCTGTCTGTCTGTCTGTCTGTCTGTCTGTCTGTCTGTCTGTCTGTCTGTCTGTCTGTCTGTCCTGTCTGTCTGTCTGTCTGTCTGTCTGTCTGTCTGTCTGTCTGTCTGTCTGTCTGTCTGTCTGTCTGTCTGTCTGTCTGTCTGTCTGTCTGTCTGTCTGTCTGTCTGTCTGTCTGTCTGTCTGTCTGTCTGTCCTGTCTGTCTGTCTGTCTGTCTGTCTGTCTGTCCTGTCTGTCTGTCTGTCTGTCTGTCTGTCTGTCTGTCTGTCTGTCTGTCTGTCTGTCTGTCTGTCTGTCTGTCTGTCTGTCTGTCTGTCTGTCTGTCTGTCTGTCTGTCTGTCTGTCTGTCTGTCTGTCTGTCTGTCTGTCTGTCTGTCTGTCTGTCTGTCCTGTCTGTCTGTCTGTCTGTCTGTCTGTCTGTCTGTCTGTCTGTCTGTCTGTCTGTCTGTCTGTCTGTCTGTCTGTCTGTCTGTCTGTCTGTCTGTCTGTCTGTCTGTCTGTCTGTCTGTCTGTCTGTCTGTCTGTCTGTCTGTCTGTCTGTCTGTCCTGTCTGTCTGTCTGTCTGTCTGTCTGTCTGTCTGTCTGTCTGTCTGTC